>CADWAE010000204.1:0-21145 GCA_902982915.1 Phalloptychus januarius | reverse complement strand
TAACTGCCGCTTTTTAGAGTGAGAAAAACAGTGGATTTTTGACAAAAAAATTATTTTGAAATCGCCCTCATGCCTACAAATATCGCTCGATTGCTCTGAAAGTCGGTCAGGACATCGCACCGAATGCCTGCTCTGGTAAAATGTCTTCAAAAATTTTCTAGGTCTTACGGTTTTCCGTCAAGGTGCTTCAGAGCCAAAACAAGTGACAGGTTTACTCAGGCTCTGAGCCATTCATTTTGAAACTTTTCTGAAAAGTTTCAGAGGTCAGCGCAGCCATTTTCTCTCGTCGCTGTAATTTCTGTGTTTGTGCAACAGATATGAATCGCGGTATTATCGGAGAACAGAAATCGATCTCCCACACGCTTCAAACGGTTTTCAGATCGGCTTTACCGATCCTGAAAAAAGCATCTGTTTGTGCTGATTTTTTCATCAAAGCTCAGGTTGATAGAATTTTCTCCACTTTCTCTCTGACAGTTGACAGAGGACTAATCACCATAGCAACGGAACACAGAGGCAGGCAGAGCAGCTGGTTTGAACTACAGAAACGTCATCACTTTAGTTCTGAGCAGAATGTCACAACTGTCTCTTACTAAACAGCACAGCTGATCACAATGTAACAACTAGAATGTTTTGGGCACCATATAAGTGTTTTAACCCAACCAGAGTTACTCATAAGATTAGTGTAGCCATTTATAACAAAATGTTATTAAAATAAAAGCTTGAATATCCCTCTCGGGCTTTTATTATCTTTTTCTCTCAGGTTAGTGTGAAGCAGTTAGAAAAACTAACTGCTTTAAACAGGTTAGAACTACAACATGGCGGAACTGTTACTGACTAAAGAAGAAGGCTGAGCAGAATGTTAGACCTACATTAATGGCAGAACTCTTTTACTACAGAGGAGAGATGAGCTGGAAGTTAAGAACTAAAATGACGGCTGAACCACAGCTACTCATAGGATTAGTGTCACCATTTATAACAAAACTAACTGCTTCAAGCACTTAGATTTCTGTCTCTCCTCTGTGTCTGACTCACATAACAGTTGAGCTGCTCTTTAGAACTACAATGAATGAAGGTTTGAACTAAAACATGGCGGAACTTTCTGTTACTACAGAGGAGGACTGAGCTCGCATTTAGAACTACTTGCTGATGTTTGCATTATATAGCTGGATTAACAAAATCACTGTTACAGATGGGATTAGTTTGGTTATTTAAAATAAAGGTCATTGGACATTTCAAAATAAAAGCCTTTACATTTTTCACATCAAGTAATTGCTCTTTTGAACTTATTACAACTGGTTTAGCCCAACCATTGTTAGATATTGGATTAGTGTGGCCATTTCATACGAAGCTAAATGAACATTTCAAAATAAAAGCCTAAATATCCCTCTGAGATTAATGCACCGCCGCAGGCGGTGCACATAATATTAGCCTCTATTATCTGTTGCCCTAAGGTCAGTGCACCGCCGCAGGCGGTGCAAATAATATTAGCCCTTACTATCGTTTGATCTCAGGTTAGTGCACTGTCTTGCGCAGCAAGACAGTGCATTAGCATTAGCATTAAAAACAGGGGAAAGCTTTCCCCTGTTTTTCTTGCTTATTAGGCATGTTTAGTATACTGACTATAGTAAGTCAAATAGACACATCATGCTACTGATACCACACATGACAGTGACAGCATTTATGCTAACATTAGCATTTTAGCTTATACACCAATTTCAACATACAGATTTGCACAAGTCCATGTTAGTCAACATGCTTTTGCTTCTGCACATGCTATTGACTATACTGTAGCTAAGCTTAGCATTGATGCTAACTTTTAGCATCAGAACGCTGGGTCCAAACCGACGGGCACACTTTGGCAGGCCCCATTTAAATTTCTGCAGGAATTTTCTAGTTGGGGCCTGCCCATAGCAATGCATAAGGAGAGCAGTGTCTGGCTTGCGAAGCAAGCCAGACACTGCCTCCATGCATTGCATGGCAGGCACCTATTGTTCTACACCCAATAGAATGTCTCTTTATTTCTTTATTATTTATTTTTCTTACGTCACCCGGAATGCGGCTCGTACCGCTGCGAGTACCCCCACAAAAGTGGTATCAAAACGTGCGGCTCGGTGCCGACAGGTGTGCTATTATTTTTATTGGCAAACGGAGTTACGACGGCGACGTAAAAAGCGAAAAACAAGCGAAGTTTAAACATGTCGAAGATCAGAGTGTGCGTGATGTCATCGGCCGCCAAGTTAGAGTGCGAGAATCAGTGGATTTTTGACGGAAAAATAATTTTGAAATCGCCCTCATGCCCACAAATATCGCTCGATCGGGATGAAAGTCGGTCATGACATTGATACGCATGTCTGCTCCGGTAAAATGTTTTCGAAATTTCTCTAGGGTTTATAGTTTTCTGTCAAGGTGCTTCAGAGCACAAACAAGTGACAGGTTCACTCAGGTTCCCAGCCATTCATTTTGAGACTTTTCTGAAAAATGTCAGAGCTCAGCGCACACCATCTCTCTCTCGTCGCTGTTATTACTGTGAGCAAGTTAGAGATATGAATCGCGGTGATATCGGAGAGGAAGGACAGCCCTCTCATACGCTTCAAACGGTTTTCCGATACGTATCACGGTTTTCGAACTGCAAGGTGTTGTTCGGACTGCTTTTTTCACTCAAATTCAGGTAGAATTCCTTTGATCCAGATCAGAGAGACTTCAATCAGCTCACAGCTGGCAGAGGCTATTAATTACCATAGCAACGGAACACAGGCTGGGGCAAAGCTGCTGATTAGGACTTCAATGACATCATCTCTGTAGTTTTAACTATGGCAAACACTCAGTTAAAACAGAGGGCTGACAAGAAGACTGAACTTCAACATGGCGCCATCTGACTTACTACAGAAAAAGGATGAGCAGAATTAATGGCAGAACTCTGTTACTACAGAGGTTAGAACTAAAACATGGCGGAACTTTCTGTTACTACTGAGGAGGACTGAGCTTGAATTTAGAACTACTGGCTGATGTGGGTATTATATAGCTGCATTAACCAAATCACTGTTACAGATGGGATTAGTTTGATCATTTAAAATAAAGGTCTTTTAAAATGTCAAAATAAAAGCCTTTACATTTTTCACATCAAGTAATTGCTGTTTTGAACTTATTACAACTGCTTTAACCCAACCAGTATTACATATTGGATTGGTGTGGCTGTTTAAGACGAAGCTAACTGAAAATTTCAAAATAAAAGCCACAATATCACTCTGACATTAATGCACCGCCGGAGGCGGTGCAAATGATATTAGCCTTTATTATCCGTTGTCCTAAGGTCAGTGCACCGCCGCAGGCGGTGCTAATGCTATCACCCTTTACTATCTTATTCTCTCAGATTAGTTAGCTTATTAGCATTAGCCTTTTACTAAATAAGCAGCTTTTATATGTTTTTCTTGCTTATTAGCCATGTTTAGTATACTGAATGGAGTAAGTCAAATAGGGACATCATGCATGTCATACCCCACATGCTAGTGACAGTATTTAAGCTAACATTAGCATTTAGGCTAATTTCAGCTTATACACTAACTTCTACATACAGAATAGCACAGAATAGCATAAGCCCATGTTTGTCAACATGCTAGTGATACTCCATATGCCAGGACAGCATTTAGGCTAACATTAGTTTAGGCTAATTGTTTCAACATACAATTGCAAAGTCATGTTATAACTGCTTTTGTTCTGCACTGCATTGACATACTGCAGAATTGCATTGATGCTACAGAAGCTGGGTCCAAACACGTATGCATCATGGCAGGCCCCATTTTAGAATGTCTCAATTTTCTAGTTCTTTATTTATTTTTCTTACGTCACCGAATGCGGCTCGCACCGCTGCGAGCCACCCACAAAAGTGGTATCAAAACGTGCGGCTCGATCCCGGGAGGGAGCTATTATTTTTATTGGCAATCGGAGTTAAACGGCGACGTAAAAGCGTCAAAGAGCAAAATTACCAACTGCCGAAACGAAAACGAAACAGAGTGTAACTGACATTAACTGCCGCTTTTAGAGTGAGAAAACAGTGGATTTTTGACAAAAAAATTATTTTGAAATCGCCCTCATGCCTACAAATATCGCACGATTGCTCTGAAAGTCGGTCAAAACATCGCACCGCATGCCTGCTCCGGTAAAATGTCTTCCAAAATTTTCTAGGTCTTACGGTTTTCCGTCAAGGTGCTTCAGAGCCAAAACAAGTGACAGGTTTACTCAGGCTCTGAGCCATTCATTTTGAGACTTTTCTGAAAAGTTTCAGAGGTCAGCGCAGCCATTTTTCTCTCGTCGCTGTAATTTCTGTGTTTGTGCAACAGATATGAATCGCGGTAGTATCGGAGAACAGAAATCGATCTCCCACACGCTTCAAACGGTTTTCGGATCGGCTTTACCGATCCTGAAAGACAAGCATCTGTTTGTGCTGATTTTTTCATCAAAGCTCAGGTTGATAGAATTTTCTCCACTTTCTCTCTGACAGTTGACAGAGGACTAATCACCATAGCAACGGAACACAGAGGCAGGCAGAGCAGCTGGTTTGAACTACAGAAACGTCATCACTTTAGTTCTGAGCAGAATGTCAGAACTGTCTATTACTACACAGCTCAGCTGATCACAATGTTACAACTAGAATGTTTTGGGCACCATATAAGTGTTTTAACCCAACCAGAGTTACTCATAAGATTAGTGTAGCCATTTATAACAAAATGTTATTAAAATAAAAGCTTGACTATCCCTCTCGGGCCTTTATTATCTTTTTCTCTCAGGTTAGTGTGAAGCAGTTAGAAAAACTAACTGCTTTAAACAGGTTAGAACTACAACATGGCGGAACTGTCATTACTGAAGAGGATGATTTCATTAGAATTACAACATGGGAACTGTTACTGACTAAAAAGAGGTGAGCAGAATGTTAGACCTACATTAATGGCAGAACTCTTTACTACAGAGGAGAGATGAGCTGGAAGTTAAGAACTAAAATGACGGCTGAACCACAGCTACTCATAGGATTAGTGTCACCATTTATAACAAAACTAACTGCTTCAAGCACTTAGATTTCTGTCTCTCCTCTGTGTACTCGACTCACATAACAGTTGAGCTGCTCTTTAGAACTACAATGAATGAAGGTTTGAACTAAAACATGGCGGAACTTTCTGTTACTACAGAGGAGGACTGAGCTCGCATTTAGAACTACTTGCTGATGTTTGCATTATATAGCTGGATTAACAAAATCACTGTTACAGATGGGATTAGTTTGTTATTTAAAATAAAGGTCATTGGACATTTCAAAATAAAAGCCTTTACATTTTTCACATCAAGTAATTGCTCTTTTGAACTTATTACAACTGGTTTAGCCCAACCATTGTTAGATATTGGATTAGTGTGGCCATTTCATACGAAGCTAAATGAACATTTCAAAATAAAAGCCTAAATATCCCTCTGAGATTAATGCACCGCCGCAGGCGATGCACATAATATTATCCTTTATTATCTGTTGCCCTAGGTCAGTGCACCGCCCAGGCGTGCAAATAATATTAGCCCTTACTATCGTTTGATTCAGGTTAGTGCACTGTCTTGCGCAGCAAGACAGTGCATTAGCATTAGCTTAACAGAAAAGCTTTCCCCTGTTTTTCTTGCTTATTAGGCATGTTTAGTATACTGACTGGAGTAAGTCAAATAGACACATCATGCTACTGATACCACACATGCCAGTGACAGCATTTATGCTAACATTAGCATTTTAGCTTATACACCAATTTCAACATACAGATTTGCACAAGTCCATGTTAGTCAACATGCTGTTGACTATACTGTAGCTAAGCTTAGCATTGATGCTAACTTTTAGCATCCGAACGCTGGGTCCAAACCGACGGGCACACTTTGGCAGGCCCCATTTAAATTTCTGCAGGAATTTTCTAGTTGGGGCTGCCCATAGCAATGATAGGAGAGCAGTGTCTGGCTTCATGCAAGCCAGACACTGCCTCCATGCATTGCATGGCAGGCACCTATTGTTCTACCCAATAGAATGTCTCTTTATTTTTTCATTTATTATTTTTCTTACGTCAACCGGAATGCGGCTCGTACCGCTGCGAGCCCACCCACAAAAGTGGTATCAAAACGTGCGGCTCGATCCCGGAGGGAGCTATTATTTTTATTGGCAATCGGAGTTAAAACGGCGACGTAAAAGCGTCAAAGTGCAAAATTACCAACTGCCGAAACGAAAACGAAACAGAGTGTAACTGAAATTAACTGCCGCTTTTTTAGAGTGAGAAAAACAGTGGATTTTTGACAAAAAAATTATTTTGAAATCGCCCTCATGCCTACAAATATCGCTCGATTGCTCTGAAAGTCGGTCAAAACATCGCACCGAATGCCTGCTCCGGTAAAATGTCTTCAAAATTTTCTAGGTCTTACGGTTTTCCGTCAAGGTGCTTCAGAGCCAAAACAAGTGACAGGTTTACTCAGGCTCTGAGCCATTCATTTTGAGACTTTTCTGAAAAGTTTCAGAGGTCAGCGCAGCCATTTTTCTCTCGTCGCTGTAATTTCTGTGTTTGTGCAACAGATATGAATCGCGGTAGTATCGGAGAACAGAAATCGATCTCCCACACGCTTCAAACGGTTTTCAGATCGGCTTTACCGATCCTGAAAGGCAAGCATCTGTTTGTGCTGATTTTTTCATCAAAGCTCAGGTTGATAGAATTTTCTCCACTTTCTCTCTGACAGTTGACAGAGGACTAATCACCATAGCAACGGAACACAGAGGCAGGCAGAGCAGCTGGTTTGAACTACAGAAACGTCATCACTTTAGTTCTGAGCAGAATGTCAGAACTGTCTGTTACTACACAGCTCAGCTGATCACAATGTTACAACTAGAATGTTTTGGGCACCATATAAGTGTTTTAACCCAACCAGAGTTACTCATAAGATTAGTGTAGCCATTTATAACAAAATGTTATTAAAATAAAAGCTTGAATATTCCTCTCGGGCCTTTATTATCTTTTCTCTCAGGTTAGTGTGAAGCAGTTAGAAAAACTAACTGCTTTAAACAGGTTAGAACTACAACATGGTGGAACTTTCAGTTAATACAGAGGATTGAGCTGGCATTTAGAACTACAACATGGCATGGCATGGAACTGTTACTGGGACTTCAAAAAGAAGGCTGAGCAGAATGTTAGACCTACATTAATGGCAGAACTCTTTTACTACAGAGGAGAGATGAGCTGGAAGTTAAGAACTAAAATGACGGCTGAACCACAGCTACTCATAGGATTAGTGTCACCATTTATAACAAAACTAACTGCTTCAAGCACTTTGATTTCTGTCTCTCCCTCTGTGTGCTCTGACTCACATAACAGTTGAGCTGCTCTTTAGAACTACAATGAATGAAGGTTTGAACTAAAACATGGCGGAACTTTCTGTTACTACAGAGGAGGACTGAGCTCGCATTTAGAACTACTTGCTGATGTTTGCATTATATAGCTGGATTAACAAAATCACTGTTACAGATGGGATTAGTTTGGTTATTTAAAATAAAGGTCATTGGACATTTCAAAATAAAAGCCTTTACATTTTTCACATCAAGTAATTGCTCTTTTGAACTTATTACAACTGGTTTAGCCCAACCATTGTTAGATATTGGATTAGTGTGGCCATTTCATACGAAGCTAAATGAACATTTCAAAATAAAAGCCTAAATATCCCTCTGAGATTAATGCACCGCCGCAGGCGGTGCACATAATATTATCCTTTATTATCTGTTGCCCTAAGGTCAGTGCACCGCCGCAGGCGGTGCAAATAATATTAGCCCTTACTATCGTTTGATCTCAGGTTAGTGCACTGTCTTGCGCAGCAAGACAGTGCATTAGCATTAGCCTTTTCCCGTAAAAAGCTTTCCCCTGTTTTTCTTGCTTATTAGGCATGTTTAGTATACTGACTATAGTAAGTCAAATAGACACATCATGCTAGTGATACCACACATGCAGTGACAGCATTTATGCTAACATTAGCATTTGGCTAATTTTAGCTTTGCTTTGACTATACTGTAGCTAAGCTTAGCATTGATGCTAACTTTTAGCATCAGAACGCTGGGTCCAAACCGACGGGCACACTTTGGCAGGCCCCATTTAAATTTCTGCAGGAATTTTCTAGTTGTGCCCATATGCATGAGAGTGTCATGAGCTTGCACACACTTAGTAGCAGCACCTATTGTTCTACACCAATAGAATGTCTCTATTTATTTTTATTTATTTTTCTGTCCCGGAATGCGGCTCGACCGCTGCGAGACCACCCACAAAAGTGGTATCAAAACGTGCGGCTCGGTCCCGGAGGGAGCTATTATTTTTATTGGCAATCGGAGTTAAACGGCGACGTAAAAGCGTCAAAGAGCAAAATTACCAACTGCCGAAACGAAAACGAAACAGAGTGTAACTGACATTAACTGCCGCTTTTTAGAGTGAGAAAACAGTGGATTTTTGACAAAAATTATTTTGAAATCGCCCTCATGCCTACAAATATCGCTCGATTGCTCTGAAAGTCGGTCAAAACATCGCACCGAATGCCTGCTCCGTAAAATGTCTTCAAAATTTCTCTAGGTCTTACGGTTTTCCGTCAAGGTGCTTCAGAGCCAAAACAAGTGACAGGTTTACTCAGGCTCTGAGCCATTCATTTTGAGACTTTTCTGAAAAGTTTCAGAGGTCAGCGCAGCCATTTTTCTCTCGTCGCTGTAATTTCTGTGTTTGTGCAACAGATATGAATCGCGGTAGTATCGGAGAACAGAAATCGATCTCCCACACGCTTCAAACGGTTTTCAGATCGGCTTTACCGATCCTGAAACAGAAGCATCTGTTTGTGCTGATTTTTTCATCAAAGCTCAGGTTGATAGAATTTTCTCCACTTTCTCTCTGACAGTTGACAGAGGACTAATCACCATAGCAACGGAACACAGAGGCAGGCAGAGCAGCTGGTTTGAACTACAGAAACGTCATCACTTTAGTTCTGAGCAGAATGTCAGAACTGTCTATTACTACACAGCTCAGCTGATCACAATGTTACAACTAGAATGTTTTGGGCACCATATAAGTGTTTTAACCCAACCAGAGTTACTCATAAGATTAGTGTAGCCATTTATAACAAAATGTTATTAAAATAAAAGCTTTATTAACAAGGATTAGAAACTACAACATGGCGGAACTGTCAGTTACTACAGAAGAGGGATGAGCTGTCATTTAGAATTACAACATGGCGGAACTGTTACTGACTAAAGAAGAAGGCTGAGCAGAATGTTAGACCTACATTAATGGCAGAACTCTTACTACAGAGGAGAGATGAGCTGGAAGTTAAGAACTAAAATGACGGCTGAACCACAGCTACTCATAGGATTAGTGTCATAATTTATAACAAAACTAACTGCTTCAAGCACTTAGATTTCTGTCTCTCCTCTGTGCTCTGACTCACATAACAGTTGAGCTGCTCTTTAGAACTACAATGAATGAAGGTTTGAACTAAAACATGGCGGAACTTTCTGTTACTACAGAGGAGGACTGAGCTCGCATTTAGAACTACTTGCTGATGTTTGCATTATATAGCTGGATTAACAAAATCACTGTTACAGATGGGATTAGTTTGGTTATTTAAAATAAAGGTCATTGGACATTTCAAAATAAAAGCCTTTACATTTTTCACATCAAGTAATTGCTCTTTTGAACTTATTACAACTGGTTTAGCCCAACCATTGTTAGATATTGGATTAGTGTGGCCATTTCATACGAAGCTAAATGAACATTTCAAAATAAAAAAATAAAACCTAAATATCCCTCTGAGATTAATGCACGCCGCAGGCGGTGCACATAATATTATCCTTTATTATCTGTTGCCCTCACCGCCGCAGGCGGTGCAAATAATATTAGCCCTTACTATCGTTTGATCTCAGGTTAGTGCACTGTCTTGCGCAGCAAGACAGTGCATTAGCATTAGCCTTATCCCGTAAAAAGCTTTCCCCTGTTTTTCTTGCTTATTAGGCATGTTTAGTATACTGACTATAGTAAGTCAAATAGACACATCATGCTAGTGATACCCACATGACAGTGACAGCATTTATGCTAAGCATTTGCAATTTTAGCTTATACACCAATTTCAACATACAGATTTGCACAAGTCCATGTTAGTCAACATGCTTTTGCTTCTGCACATGCTATTGACTATACTGTAGCTAAGCTTAGCATTGATGCTAACTTTTAGCATCAGAACGCTGGGTCCAAACCGACGGCACACTTTGGCAGGCCCCATTTAAATTTCTGCAGGAATTTTCTAGTTGGGGCTCCATGCATATGCATAAGGAGAGCAGTGTCTGGCTTGCGAAGCAAGCCAGACACTGCCTCCATGCATTGCATGGCAGGCACCTATTGTTCTACACCAATAGAATGTCTCTTTATTGGGGCTGCCTAGTCATGCTATGAGAGCAGTTCTGGCTTGCCAATGCCAGACACTGCCTCCATATGCATGGCAGGCACCTATTGTTCTACACCCAATAGAATGTCTCTTTATTTATTTTTTATTTTTTTCTCAACCGAATGCGGCTCGCACCGCTGCGAGCCACCCACAAAAGTGGTATCAAAACGTGCGGCTCGATCCCGGGAGGGAGCTATTATTTTTATTGGCAATCGGAGTTAAAACGGCGACGTAAAAGCGTCCAAAGTGCAAAATTACCAACTGCCGAAACGAAAACGAAACAGAGTGTAACTGAAATTAACTGCCGCTTTTTAGAGTGAGAAAACAGTGGATTTTTGACAAAAATTATTTTGAAATCGCCCTCATGCCTACAAATATCGCTCGATTGCTCTGAAAGTCGGTCAAAACATCGCACCGAATGCCTGCTCTGGTAAAATGTCTTCAAAATCTTGCTAGGTCTTACGGTTTTCCGTCAAGGTGCTTCAGAGCCAAAACAAGTGACAGGTTTACTCAGGCTCTGAGCCATTCATTTTGAGACTTTTCTGAAAAGTTTCAGAGGTCAGCGCAGCCATTTTTCTCTCGTCGCTGTAATTTCTGTGTTTGTGCAACAGATATGAATCGCGGTAGTATCGGAGAACAGAAATCGATCTCCCACACGCTTCAAACGGTTTTCAGATCGGCTTTACCGATCCTGAAACAGAAGCATCTCTTTGTGCTGATTTTTTCATCAAAGCTCAGGTTGATAGAATTTTCTCCACTTTCTCTCTGACAGTTGACAGAGGACTAATCACCATAGCAACGGAACACAGAGGCCGGCAGAGCAGCTGGTTTGAGCTACAGAAACGTCATCACTTTAGTTCTGAGCAGAATGTCAGAACTGTCTCTTACTACACAGCTCAGCTGATCACAATGTTACAACTAGAATGTTTTGGGCACCATATAAGTGTTTTAACCCAACCAGAGTTACTCATAAGATTAGTGTAGCCATTTATAACAAAATGTTATTAAAATAAAAGCTTGAATATTCCTCTCGGGCCTTTATTATCTTTTCTCTCAGGTTAGTGTGAAGCAGTTAGAAAACTAACTGCTTTAAACAGGTTAGAACTACAACATGGTGGAACTTTCAGTTATACAGAGGATGAGCTGGCATTTAGAACTACAACATGGCGTTGAACTGCTTCAGTTAACTACAGAAGAGGGATGAGCTGTCATTTAGAATTACAACATGGCGGAACTGTTACTGACTAAAGAAGAAGGCTGAGCAGAATGTTAGACCTACATTAATGGCAGAACTCTTTTACTACAGAGGAGAGATGAGCTGGAAGTTAAGAACTAAAATGACGGCTGAACCACAGCTACTCATAGGATTAGTGTCACCATTTATAACAAAACTAGCTGCTTCAAGCACTTAGATTTCTGTCTCTCCCTCTGTGTCTCACTCATAACAGTTGAGCTGCTCTTTAGAACTACAATGAATGAAGGTTTGAACTAAAACATGGCGGAACTTTCTGTTACTACAGAGGAGGACTGAGCTCACATTTAGAACTACTTGCTGATGTTTGCATTATATAGCTGGATTAACAAAATCACTGTTACAGATGGGATTAGTTTGGTTATTTAAAATAAAGGTCATTGGACATTTCAAAATAAAAGCCTTTACATTTTTCACATCAAGTAATTGCTCTTTTGAACTTATTACAACTGGTTTAGCCCAACCATTGTTAGATATTGGATTAGTGTGGCCATTTCATACGAAGCTAAATGAACATTTCAAAATAAAAGCCTAAATATCCTCTGAAATGACGCCAGGCGGTGCACATAATATACCTTATTGTTGCCCATATGCACGCAGGCGGTGCAAATAATATTAGCCTTTATTATCTGTTTGGAAACAGCTTAGTCATTAGCCTTCCCGTAAAATTTACCTTTTTCGTTGCTTATTAGGCATGTTTAGTATACTGACTAGTGCTATAGAACATCAGCTATGATACCACATACAGTGACACCATTTATGCTAACATTAGGCATTTTAGCTTATACAACAATATCAACATACAGATTTGCACAAGTCCATGTTAGTAACATAACTTAGCTTTGCAATTTATGTATACACCAATTTCTAGCATTGATGCTAACTTTTAGCATCCAGTTGTCAAACCTGCTGGCACAGCTTTGAGCTATTCTGCAGTAGTTGCATTATGCTATTTAGCATCAGAAACCAGGCAACTTTGGCAGGCCCCATTAATCAGGAATTTTTATTGGTGCCCAGTATAGAGAGCAGTGTCTGGCTTGGCAAGCCAGACACTGCCTCCATGCATTGCATGGCAGGCACCTATTGTTCTACACCCAATAGAATGTCTCTTTATTTTATTTATTTTTCTTACGTCAACCGGAATGCGGCTCGACCGCTGCGAGCCCACCCACAAAAGTGGTATCAAAACGTGCGGCTCGATCCCGGGAGGGAGCTATTATTTTTATTGGCAATCGGAGTTAAAACGGCGACGTAAAAGCGTCCAAAGTGCAAAATTACCAACTGCCGAAACGAAAACGAAACAGAGTGTAACTGAAATTAACTGCCGCTTTTTAGAGTGAGAAAACAGTGGATTTTTGACAAAAATTATTTTGAAATCGCCCTCATGCCTACAAATATCGCCGATTGCTCTGAAAGTCGGTCAAAACATCGCACCGAATGCCTGCTCCGGTAAAATGTCTTCAAAATCTTTCTAGGTCTTACGGTTTTCCGTCAAGGTGCTTCAGAGCCAAAACAAGTGACAGGTTTACTCAGGCTCTGAGCCATTCATTTTGAGACTTTTCTGAAAAGTTTCAGAGGTCAGCGCAGCCATTTTTCTCTCGTCGCTGTAATTTCTGTGTTTGTGCAACAGATATGAATCGCGGTAGTATCGGAGAACAGAAATCGATCTCCCACACGCTTCAAACGGTTTTCAGATCGGCTTTACCGATCCTGAAAGAGAAGCATCTGTTTGTGCTGATTTTTTCATCAAAGCTCAGGTTGATAGAATTTTCTCCACTTTCTCTCTGACAGTTGACAGAGGACTAATCACCATAGCAACGGAACACAGAGGCAGGCAGAGCAGCTGGTTTGAACTACAGAAACGTCATCACTTTAGTTCTGAGCAGAATGTCAGAACTGTCTGTTACTACACAGCTCAGCTGATCACAATGTAACAACTAGAATGTTTTGGGCACCATATAAGTGTTTTAACCCAACCAGAGTTACTCATAAGATTAGTGTAGCCATTTATAACAAAATGTTATTAAAATAAAAGCTTGAATATTCCTCTCGGGCCTTTATTATCTTTTTCTCTCAGGTTAGTGTGAAGCAGTTAGAAAACTAACTGCTTTAAACAGGTTAGAACTACAACATGGTGGAACTTTCAGTTATACGGATTGAGTGGCATTTAGAACTACAACATGGCGGAACTTCAGTTACTACAGAAGAGGGATGAGCTGTCATTTAGAACTACAACATGGCGGAACTGTTACTGACTAAAGAAGAAGGCTGAGCAGAATGTTAGACCTACATTAATGGCAGAACTCTTTACTACAGAGGAGAGATGAGCTGGAAGTTAAGAACTAAAATGACGGCTGAACCACAGCTACTCATAGGATTAGTGTCACCATTTATAACAAAACTAACTGCTTCAAGCACTTAGATTTCTGTCTCTCCCTCTGTGTCTCACTCATAACAGTTGAGCTGCTCTTTAGAACTACAATGAATGAAGGTTTGAACTAAAACATGGCGGAACTTTCTGTTACTACAGAGGAGGACTGAGCTCGCATTTAGAACTACTTGCTGATGTTTGCATTATATAGCTGGATTAACAAAATCACTGTTACAGATGGGATTAGTTTGGTTATTTAAAATAAAGGTCATTGGACATTTCAAAATAAAAGCCTTTACATTTTTCACATCAAGTAATTGCTCTTTTGAACTTATTACAACTGGTTTAGCCCAACCATTGTTAGATATTGGATTAGTGTGGCCATTTCATACGAAGCTAAATGAACATTTCAAAATAAAAGCCTAAATATCCCTCTGAGATTAATGCACCAATGCACCGCCGAGGCGGTGCAAATAATATTAGCCCTTACTATCGTTTTGATTCAGGTTAGTGCACTGTCTTGCGCAGCAAGACAGTGCATTAGCATTAGCCTTTCCCATAAAAAGCTTTCCCTGTTTTTCTTGCTTATTAGGCATGTTTAGTATACTGACTGAGTAAGTCAAATAGACACATCATGCTAGTGATACCACACATGCCAGTGACAGCATTTATGCTAACATTAGCATTTGGCTAATTTTAGCTTATACACCAATTCAACATACAGATTTGCATAAGTCCATGTTAGTCAACATGCTTTTGCTTCTGCACATGCTATTGACTATACTGTAGCTAAGTTAGCATTGATGCTAACTTTTAGCATCCAGAACGCTGGGTCCAAACCGACGGGCACACTTTGGCAGGCCCCATTTAAATTTCTGCAGGAATTTTTAGTTGAGGCTTGCCCATAGCAAGGGCATAGGAGAGCAGTGTCTGGCTTCAGCAAGCCAGACACTGCCTCCATGCATTGCATGGCAGGCACCTATTGTTCTACACCCAATAGAATGTCTCTTTATTTATTTATTTTTCTTACGTCAACCGGAATGCGGCTCGCACCGCTGCGAGCCCACCCACAAAAGTGGTATCAAAACGTGCGGCTCGATCCCGGGAGGGGAGCTATTACTTTTATTGGCAATCGGAGTTAAAACGGCGACGTAAAAGCGTCCAAAGTGCAAAATTACCAACTGCCGAAACGAAAACGAAACAGAGTGTAACTGAAATTAACTGCCGCTTTTTAGAGTGAGAAAACAGTGGATTTTTGACAAAAATTATTTTGAAATCGCCCTCATGCCTACAAATATCGCTCGATTGCTCTGAAAGTCGGTCAAAACATCGCACCGAATGCCTGCTCCGGTAAAATGTCTTCAAAATTTTCTAGGTCTTACGGTTTTCCGTCAAGGTGCTTCAGAGCCAAAACAAGTGACAGGTTTACTCAGGCTCTGAGCCATTCATTTTGAGACTTTTCTGAAAAGTTTCAGAGGTCAGCGCAGCCATTTTTCTCTCGTCGCTGTAATTTCTGTGTTTGTGCAACAGATATGAATCGCGGTAGTATCGGAGAACAGAAATCGATCTCCCACACGCTTCAAACGGTTTTCAGATCGGCTTTACCGATCCTGAAAGACAAGCATTTGTTTGTGCTGATTTTTTCATCAAAGCTCAGGTTGATAGAATTTTCTCCACTTTCTCTCTGACAGTTGACAGAGGACTAATCACCATAGCAACGGAACACAGAGGCAGGCAGAGCAGCTGGTTTGAACTACAGAAACGTCATCACTTTAGTTCTGAGCAGAATGTCAGAACTGTCTATTACTACACAGCTCAGCTGATCACAATGTAACAACTAGAATGTTTTGGGCACCATATAGTGTTTTAACCCAACCAGAGTTACTCATAAGATTAGTGTAGCCATTTATAACAAAATGTTATTAAAATAAAAGCTTGAATATTCCTCTCGGGCCTTTATTATCTTTTTCTCTCAGGTTAGTGTGAAGCAGGTTGGAACCCTAACTGCTTTAAACAGGTTAGAACTACAACATGGTGGAACTTTCAGTTAATACAGAGGATTGAGCTGGCATTTAGAACTACAACATGGCGGAACTGTCTAGTTACTACAGAAGAGGGATGAGCTGTCATTTAGAATACAACATGGCGGAACTGTTACTGACTAAAGAAGAAGGCTGAGCAGAATGTTAGACCTACATTAATGGCAGAACTCTTTACTACAGAGGAGAGATGAGCTGGAAGTTAAGAACTAAAATGAGGCTGAACCACAGCTACTCATAGGATTAGTGTCACCATTTATAACAAAACTAACTGCTTCAAGCACTTAGATTTCTGTCTCTCCTCTGTGTCTCACTCATAACAGTTGAGCTGCTCTTTAGAACTACAATGAATGAAGGTTTGAACTAAAACATGGCGGAACTTTCTGTTACTACAGAGGAGGACTGAGCTCGCATTTAGAACTACTTGCTGATGTTTGCATTATATAGCTGGATTAACAAAATCACTGTTACAGATGGGATTAGTTTGGTTATTTAAAATAAAGGTCATTGGACATTTCAAAATAAAAGCCTTTACATTTTTCACATCAAGTAATTGCTCTTTTGAACTTATTACAACTGGTTTAGCCCAACCATTGTTAGATATTGGATTAGTGTGGCCATTTCATACGAAGCTAAATGAACATTTCAAAATAAAAGCCTAAATATCCCTCTGAGATTAATGCACCGCCGCAGGCGGTGCACATAATATTATCCTTTATTATCTGTTGCCCTAAGGTCAGTGCACCGCCGCAGGCGGTGCAAATAATATTAGCCCTTACTATCGTTTGATCTCAGGTTAGTGCACTGTCTTGCGCAGCAAGACAGTGCATTAGCATTAGCCTTTTCCGTAAAAAGCTTTCCCCTGTTTTTCTTGCTTATTAGGCATGTTTAGTATACTGACTGGAGTAAGTCAAATAGACACATCATGCTAGTGATACCACACATGCCAGTGACAGCATTTATGCTAACATTAGCATTTGGCTAACTTTAGCATCAGAAACCGACGGGCACACTTTGGCAGGCCCCATTTAAATTTCTGCAGGAATTTCTTGTTTATTTATTTATTTTTCTTACTGGCAGCACCAGTTTAATGCTGGTTCTCTGCACCATGCCATGCGAGCCCACCCACAAAAGTGGTATCAAAACGTGCGGCTCGATCCCGGGAGGGGAGCTATTATTTTTATTGGCAATCGGAGTTAAAACGGCGACGTAAAAAGCGTCCAAAGTGCAAAATTACCAACTGCCGAAACGAAAAACGAAACAGAGTGTAACTGAAATTAACTGCCGCTTTTTTAGAGTGAGAAAAACAGTGGATTTTTGACAAAAAAATTATTTTGAAATCGCCCTCATGCCTACAAATATCGCTCGATTGCTCTGAAAGTCGGTCAAAACATCGCACCGAATGCCTGCTCTGGTAAAATGTCTTCAAAATCTTGCTAGGTCTTACGGTTTTCCGTCAAGGTGCTTCAGAGCCAAAACAAGTGACAGGTTTACTCAGGCTCTGAGCCATTCATTTTGAGACTTTTCTGAAAAGTTTCAGAGGTCAGCGCAGCCATTTTTCTCTCGTCGCTGTAATTTCTGTGTTTGTGCAACAGATATGAATCGCGGTAGTATCGGAGAACAGAAATCGATCTTCCCACACGCTTCAAACGGTTTTCAGATCGGCTTTACCGATCCTGAAAAGAAGCATCTGTTTGTGCTGATTTTTCATCAAAGCTCAGGTTGATAGAATTTTCTCCACTTTCTCTCTGACAGTTGACAGAGGACTAATCACCATAGCAACGGAACACAGAGGCAGGCAGAGCAGCTGGTTTGAACTACAGAAACGTCATCACTTTAGTTCTGAGCAGAATGTCAGAACTGTCTTTACTACACAGCTCAGCTGATCACAATGTTACAACTAGAATGTTTTGGGCACCATATAAGTGTTTTAACCCAACCAGAGTTACTCATAAGATTAGTGTAGCCATTTATAACAAAATGTTATTAAAATAAAAGCTTGAATATTCCTCTCGGCCTTTATTATCTTTTCCTCAGGTTAGTGTGAAGCAGTTAGAAAACTAACTGCTTTAAACAGGTTAGAACTAACATACATGGCTGGAACTCTTCAGTCATTACTACAGAAGAGGGATGAGCTGTCATTTAGAACTACAACATGGCGGAACTGTTACTGACTAAAGAAGAAGGCTGAGCAGAATGTTAGACCTACATTAATGGCAGAACTCTTTTACTACAGAGGAGAGATGAGCTGGAAGTTAAGAACTAAAATGACGGCTGAACCACAGCTACTCATAGGATTAGTGTCACCATTTATAACAAAACTAACTGCTTCAAGCACTTAGATTTCTGTCTCTCCCTCTGTGTCTCACTCATAACAGTTGAGCTGCTCTTTAGAACTACAATGAATGAAGGTTTGAACTAAAACATGGCGGAACTTTCTGTTACTACAGAGGAGGACTGAGCTCGCATTTAGAACTACTTGCTGATGTTTGCATTATATAGCTGGATTAACAAAATCACTGTTACAGATGGGATTAGTTTGGTTATTTAAAATAAAGGTCATTGGACATTTCAAAATAAAAGCCTTTACATTTTTCACATCAAGTAATTGCTCTTTTGAACTTATTACAACTGGTTTAGCCCAACCATTGTTAGATATTGGATTAGTGTGGCCATTTCATACGAAGCTAAATGAACATTTCAAAATAAAAGCCTAAATATCCCTCTGAGATTAATGCACCGCCGCAGGGCGGTGCAATAATATTATCCTTTATTATCTGTTGCCCTAGGTCAGTGCACGCCGCAGGCGGTGCAAATAATATTAGCCCTTACTATCGTCTTGATCTCAGGTTAGTGCACTGTCTTGCGCAGCAAGACAGTGCATTAGCATTAGCCTTTTCCGTAAAAAGCTTTCCCTGTTTTCTTGCTTATTAGGCATGTTTAGTATACTGACTCGAGTAAGTCAAATAGACACATCATGCTAGTGATACCACACATGCCAGTGACAGCATTTATGCTAACATTAGCATTTGGCTAATTTTAGCTTATACACCAATTTCAACATACAGATTTGCACAAGTCCATGTTAGTCAACATGCTTTGCTTCTGCACATGCTATTGACTATACTGTAGCTAGCTTAGCATTGATGCTAACTTTTAGCATCAGAAACCGACGGGCACACTTTGGCAGGCCCCATTTAAATTTCTGCAGGAATTTTCTAGTTTATTTATTTATTTTCTACGTCAACCGGAATGCGGCTCGTACCGCTGCGAGCCCACCCACAAAGTGAGTATCAAAACGTGCGGCTCGATCCCGTGGATGGGGCCGAGGACTATTATTTTATTGGCAATCGGAGTTAAAACGGCGACGTAAAAGCGTCGAAAGAGCAAAATTACCAACTGCCAAACGAAAACGAAACAGAGTGTAACTGACATTAACTGCCGCTTTTTAGAGTGAGAAAACAGTGGATTTTTGACAAAAATTATTTTGAAATCGCCCTCATGCCTACAAATATCGCTCGATTGCTCTGAAAGTCGGTCAAAACATCGCACCGAATGCCTGCTCCGGTAAAATGTCTTCAAAATCTTTCTATGTCTTACGGTTTTCCGTCAAGGTGCTTCAGAGCCAAAACAAGTGACAGGTTCTTTTATTTTCTGAAAAGTTTCAGAGGTCAGCGCAGCCATTTTTCTCTCGTCGCTGTAATTTCTGTGTTTGTGCAACAGATATGAATCGCGGTAGTATCGGAGAACAGAAATCGATCTCCCACACGCTTCAAACGGTTTTCAGATCGGCTTTACCGATCCTGAAAGAGAAGCATCTGTTTGTGCTGATTTTTTCATCAAAGCTCAGGTTGATAGAATTTTCTCCACTTTCTCTCTGACAGTTGACAGAGGACTAATCACCATAGCAACGGAACACAGAGGCAGGCAGAGCAGCTGGTTTGAACTACAGAAACGTCATCACTTTAGTTCTGAGCAGAATGTCAGAACTGTCTATTACTACACAGCTCAGCTGATCACAATGTAACAACTAGAATGTTTTGGGCACCATATAAGTGTTTTAACCCAACCAGAGTTACTCATAAGATTAGTGTAGCCATTTATAACAAAATGTTATTAAAATAAAAGCTTGAATATTCCTCTCGGGCCTTTATTATCTTTTTCTCTCAGGTTAGTGTGAAGCAGTTAGAAAACTGCTTTAAACAGGTTAGAATTACAACATGGTGGAACTGTTACTGACTAAAGAAGAAGGCTGAGCAGAATGTTAGACCTACATTAATGGCAGAACTCTTTTACTACAGAGGAGAGATGAGCTGGAAGTTAAGAACTAAAATGACGGCTGAACCACAGCTACTCATAGGATTAGTGTCACCATTTATAACAAAACTAACTGCTTCAAGCACTTAGATTTCTGTCTCTCCCTCTGTCTGACTCTGACTCACATAACAGTTGAGCTGCTCTTTAGAACTACAATGAATGAAGGTTTGAACTAAAACATGGCGGAACTTTCTGTTACTACAGAGGAGGACTGAGCTCGCATTTAGAACTACTTGCTGATGTTTGCATTATATAGCTGGATTAACAAAATCACTGTTACAGATGGGATTAGTTTGGTTATTTAAAATAAAGGTCATTGGACATTTCAAAATAAAAGCCTTTACATTTTTCACATCAAGTAATTGCTCTTTTGAACTTATTACAACTGGTTTAGCCCAACCATTGTTAGATATTGGATTAGTGTGGCCATTTCATACGAAGCTAAATGAACATTTCAAAATAAAAGCCTAAATATCCCTCTGAGATTAATGCACCGCCGCAGGCGGTGCACATAATATTATCCTTTATTATCTGTTGCCCTAAGGTCAGTGCACCGCCGCAGGCGGTGCAAATAATATTAGCCCTTACTATCGTTTGATCTCAGGTTAGTGCACTGTCTTGCTGCGCAAGACAGTGCATTAGCATTAGCCTTTCCCGTAAAAAGCTTTCCCCTGTTTTTTTTAGTACTGACTCAGTAAGTCGATG